>VZUI01043086.1:0-33652 GCA_013401135.1 Cettia cetti
GGCCGCGGCTGCGGGGAGCGGTGCCGGGGGCGGCGCGTCCCCGCCGGGCGCTGAGCGGACCCCGCTGCCCCGGGCGGGGCGGCCCGGCCCTCACGGCAAGTTTAAAGAGGCGGCGGCCCCTCCTCCGCCCGCGGCCGCCCAGCCGAGTCTGGGTGCGCCTCTGGGAGCCGCCCTGGGCTGCTCGGCCCCGGCGCTGAAGGAAAGCAGAGGCAGGTGAAGAGACTCGACGGCCGCCCCCCGGTGCCGGCTTTATAGGGCTCTCCTGTCACGGCTCCTTTCTTTGGGGTGATCTGCCCGCCGGCATCCACAGACTGCCGGGCAGCCGCGGTCCTTGTGGGGAAACCCGACGTGTTTCTGCTTCCCAGCTGTGGGCAGACACGGTGGGACGGCCCGGGGACACTCAGACTGTCCCGGGGACACTGAGCCCGCCCAGGGGACACCGCACAGGCACAGGGTCACGTTCGAGTGGGCTCCTTGTGCAGGGCCGCGGGCTCTGGGTGATGCTGTCCGAGCTTGCGGGGAGCCCCGAGGGCTGCGGTACCCATGTCCAAAGAAGTCCCTGGGGTCAGATCCATTTAATGACACAATTTAATGAATACTCGCCAGATCCATTGTTGAGATAGCCGTGAGCAGGCTGAAGCAGTTGTCGCTGTGTTTTTGAGCTGAAGGAGTAACAGCCGTGTAAGGTGGCAACCTCAAAAGGGGAAATAAAGTTTTGGGTGCAGGAGGCTGGGTGGAATGGTGACCCCAGCCAGGTGTAGCACACGTAGCACACACAGAGCCTGGGCTGAAGCAGTGCCACCACAGCAGGTACACCTGTGTCACGTCTGGCAGGGCCTGTGTTTGCTCATCAGCAATTCCATGATGTGATATGTGAGCTCTCTGCCGCCAGGCTGAAGTGCAAGTAGTGGTTTCAGTTTCCAAGCCCTGTCTGTCATTTGCAGATTACTTTCCTCTTAATTCTCAGCCTCATCTTCTTACTAGGTCTGTGTTCAGGTTACATTTTGACAACCCTTGTATGTTCAACTGTCCTTGTCAGTCCAAACAGTTTTGCAATCCCTCTTGTGGCACTTGAGAGCAGCCACGATTTTACCAGATAGTGGTTGTGGTTGTTTGGTTACACCCGACTGGTTCCCTTCCTAGCTCTGCTGCAAAGTGTCTTGTAAATATAGACAAAATGCTTTATCTATAGCAAAAGAATCTGCTTATCAAGGGAACAACTTAAAATTAGTTCGTTTGCAGTAGATTCAAAGATTCAGAGAAAACTGAAATAGTGATGGTCACTGAGTCAATGAATAATAATGCTATTTATGTGGTTACTTTTTGTAGCAGTATTCAAAAGTTCTTTTTCATAGAATAATAGACTCTCAGAATGATTTGTGTTGGAAGGGACCTTAAAGTTCATCTTATTCCATCCCCTGCCTTGAGTAGGGCCCTTCCCACTATCCCAGGTTGCTCCAAGCCCCATCTAACCTGGCCTTGAACACTTCCAGGGATGAGGCAGCCACATTTTCTCTGAGCAACCTGTGCCAGGGTCTCCCCACTCTCACAGGGGAGAATTTCTTCCTAATTTCTACTCTAACTCTTCTCTCTGTCAGTTTGAAACAATTTCCCCTTGTCCAGTCACTCCATCCCTTGTCTGAAACCCTCTTCCAGCTCTCTTGGAGACCCTTTAGGCACTGGCAGGGGCTCTGAGGTCTCCCCAGAGCCTTCTCCAGACCCTCAGCTCTCCCAGCCTGGCTCCAGAGCAGTTCTCAGAGCATCTTTGTGACCTTCTGGACTTGCTCCAACAGGTCCATGTCCTTTGTACCTTAGGACCACAGAGCTGATGTGGCAGTGCAGGTGAGGTGCCAGTGGAGTGGAAAGGGGCGGAATTCCCTTGCTCAACCTGCTGCCCACGCTGCTTTTGAGACAGCCCAGGACACAGGAGGATTTCTGGGCTGCCAGAGCTCATTGCTGGGTCTTGTTGAGCTTTACATCAGCCTTCTCCTTGGGGATGCTTTCGATCCTTTCTCCGCCCACTCTGCACTTATTGCTTGGGATTGCCCCAAACGTTATTTTAGTGCCACCATTTGATATCCTGTTTAACACAAGACTATCAAAATAAAATATGTTAGGATTTACCCGTATTAGAATTTAAATCCAAAAAGTTGAGCGGATGGAAAGCAGTCAAACGCTGCTATGCCTGTGTTTAATAGTGAGAAACGTTACTTTCGGTGGTGCCAAAATTGCGTTTTTTGCGCTCAATCGGGGGCCCTGTGGCGAATGGACACATCTCGGGCGCCCTCTGCCGCCCGCGGGCGGTACCGCGGCCCCGCCGGTGGCGAATCGCTTTGTGCAGCGGCTCAAGAGGCTCCGAAGAGTTGGGGAGGCTGAATTCCGTAAGTATTTACATAGACTTCGTCGGTATTTAAAAAGAAAAAAAAAAATAAAAATCTGCGCTCTATAAATTCAGGGAAAGATGAAATTCTGTAATTGGCTTTTAATGGAACGATAGCATTGAAACTAAAGTACTGCAGTTCTATCCAATTAAATACAAATGGTGTTGATTCAAATGACGTTAGCTTTGTCACACAAACTACCAGAAGCCGGCCTGAAATCAGACTTTTTCCAGATTTAGTAGCAGTAAATAATTGTAAAGCACTTTGAAGATGAGAAGCATCAGGCGCAGTAAATGCTAAGTATTATTATTTGCATTACTTGCCAGAAAAGTCGCAGTAGTGCTGGCCAACAAGAGAATGGAAGGCCTGTGCTTTGCATTCCCTTGCTTTGCCGTGTTAGCATGATCTTCAACACCATTTAAATGGGGATGGGCAAATTTTCTGGTCTAATTTTAAGGCACAATAACTAATAGTTGGTTCATCTCAGGAAATAATGGTTGTCTACTGCAGGAAATTATCCTAATCTCTCTAGAAATGGATTGATGAGCCAGCTGTGGAAAAAATAAACTCAGGATCCAGCTAAACCATCTTGGCTGCTACAAGACAGTGAAAAATACCTGATTAACACATGATCTCTAATGCTTGTGCAAAAAGTCAGTAGTAATTTTTATTCCTTTTTCAAGTATTTTTTCTGCACAAACAAGTTTGACGCCTGTAGTTTGCATCAAACCCATCCATTTTCAACCTCAATTCAAGTCTCAAATCTCATTCCTCTGAGTTAATTTAAGGCATTGACTTCAACTTTTACTTCTCTTAGTCCTAAGACTCCTCACTCTGTTTCCAGCTACAGGGAACAGTGGACTGGAAAGAGCTGCCTGTGTCATTCAGTCCATCTCCCTTAACTGCAGACAGTGAAATGTGGGATTTTTTTGGAAACTCTTCAAGTTCTGCCTTTAAATAAGCTCATTAGGAGTAGGGGAGTTTCATGCTCCAAAAATTCACACCTCTGGCATTTGAAAACCTCTTCCTAACCTCTAATTTTCAAATTTACTGTATTTGATAGCTGGATCCTTTTACAGTCAACTGCTTTATGTTAATGAGCTCTTCTTCCTAATTATAATGTGCAGCCCAAAAAATTTATAAGGTGCAGATTCCCTTTCAAATTTTACTAATCATGTGAGCCAGACAGTCTCTCTCAGGCAATAGCACTCCATTTCCTATATTAGTCTAGAAAAACTTTTTTTTATCTGTTCCCATTGGATTTTTTTTTTTTTTTTTTTTTTTTTTTTGTGAATGAGCATTCAACTTTAGATGCTGGAGTCTTGTGGAATGTCATCAATGCCTAATTTATCTCTGTTGAAAAGAGAGTCTTTGATACACACTGTGTCTGTATTTTCCTTGTCTAGAATGCATCCCCATTATATTTTCTCTGGATTGTTCCAGTTGTTCCAGTGTGTTATCCAGATCCTTCACACTACTGAGTGCCTGCTGCTGCTGTGTGAGCTGCATATTTCAATAGCAAGGTCTTACCTACATTGCTGGAATTGCTAATTAATATATTGAATAACTAACTAATTTATTGAATACCAGTGGTCCCAAAGATCCGTCTTTGAGGAACTCTATTAGTTATTTCCTCCCAGACCTTGAACACAGTCTGTTAAACCATACCTTACCCTATTCAGAACTTTTTTTCTGACCACCCTCTCCATCCTCTTTCCCTCAATCACATCCAGTCATATTTTGAATGAAGTGCTGATAAATGACTCTATTTCTTTTGTCTATAAAATTAGTAACCTAATCAAAGGCAGGTAATTAAATATATGTCATCCTAGGATAATCTACCTTTCTGAAAAAAAACCCCACCTTAAAGCAAACCAAAACCCAAATAAATTTATTCTCTTTCTCTGTGTTTCCAAGCCTTTTTTCTCCTCCTTCAGGTTGCTTTCAACAGCTTTGCATATTTCTAAAGCTCATATTTGCTGATACTGTGTTTCTCTTCATAGTCTTAGAAATTAGATTTGCATTTGCTGTTCTACATTTCTATCATTCCTGATTTCATAGCTTTATTACTGATCTCCTCTCTCTGGCTTGCAGTTTCCCACGTTGGCTACTTCAGAGTTCAGGAGTGAGAATTGTCCACTTCCACATCTCTGCTTGTCTGAGCACATCAGCCTTTGGAATTCCATTTTACCCAGGGAGTTGCAGCTTCCATTTTCTCCTACCCTCTGATTAGCAATATTTGCCCTAAGATTAGGATATTCATTCACATTGAAAGCTAAAGTAGGAGATTAATTTGAGGGAGATTGATTTTCTTCCAAAGAGAGAATGCCTTGGGTTTTTTCCTTTCCATGTACTTTTGGGTGAGGCCGATGAGTCCTGGCTACTTTTTCATGTGCTCTTTTATGACTCTCATTTTATTACACTTTCTGACCTCTAATAAGTCCTTTAACTTTGATTGTCAATATTTTGCCTTATTTTGGTGTTCTGTGCTTATCTTTAAGTGCTAAGCTATTTTTTATCTTGATAGTCCCAACTCACTTTGCACTGAGACATTAAGAACCCAAGTTAAACTTCCAAAGTTTATAAACTATTTTAGAAATGTCAAAACAAGAAAATGGGAAGGATTTTGAAAGGTCCATTAAAGAGAAGTAGTAATGATGAAAATCTGCTTTCAAGGAAAATGGTTTGTCTGTAACTGGTTAAAGAGAGCTATTGAATAAAATTGTTTTTAAAAGTCATACTAGCTAGAGTTATTGCAGAACTAAATATTCAAAGAAAGCAATCACAGCATTTGAGGGCAGAGTGACTGCATTAACACCCTTGGGGTTTTTTCCCTACCTTCAAAATTTTTAATATGTTTTTCTCATCAGAAATTGATACATTATTTAATCAGTTAATTTCTTGCAAAGGAACATTTTCTCATTTATAATGAACCCTCATGTGAGATTCATTTATACTCTGGCTACCCTGTTTAATTTATCTCTTAGGTTGTAAGTCCTAAAATTGCTTCAGTTTTAAGCTTTGTTTTTGTTTTCAGGGTTTGAGAATCTAATTTTTTAACTCTTTCTTTTCCCATAGAATATGTATAAACCATGAATGTGTACCATATGCTTTATATTTAATTCAACAGAAAAAGATGCAAGTCTGCATTACAACAAAAATACTTGCCGTGTAATTCTATAAAAAAAAATCCAACTTTATAATATGGGGAAAAAAAGTCCCAGAGCTGTGCTAAAATTTTGTCTGTGACTTGAGAGATTAAATTTGTTGTTGCATTCATTTAATACTGAACAAAAATTGTTCTACAGATGCTTCCAAATCCACTTCCCTTTAATTTTATTACATTTTTAAGTAATAATCTTTATATAAAAAGATAATTTTTTAAAATTGTCACCTTTCATGTAAAGAGTGATAAGAAAATATCTGTATAAAACATGTACAATTACTAATATCAAGATGAACTTTGGCTAGTTCTAAAAGAAAACTCCAATATAACATTTTCAATAGAGTTTCAGCAAGGTGGGGATATAAATAGCTTAAAGGAATGATAATATGCCCAAGTGAACTTTTTCAGAGATAGAAAGAAACATATCACATTATGCCTTAAAGAGGCCCTGTGTGGTTTTTAAACCCATCATTTTTCTGGCCAAATTGGCCAAAATAAGAATGTCTTTATTTACATCATTTCCAACATAAGTGCCTTGAATCACCAGTGAATTGTGCTCTGCACCTCTTTTCACATTGTTTATCAGCAGATGTCAGATTGTGTTACTCTTTTTTTATTGTTCTAAATCTACCCAGGCTAGAGCACAGCACGTCCCAGTGGCCTTTGGTGCCTTGAGAGATAAAATTGTTCATAAAACATCCAGAACGTGCCTTCTGTTATCAGAACAATTAGAGCAGGTTGACAAATGCATGAGCTCTTAGGTTAAATACATAATTGGTTATTTTTGAAAATTGACACAAATTCTTTATTTTCCTTATCGTCTTCCACAAAGCCAAAACAATTATTCACAAGGTGGCTTTGTATCCCAGAGAAACAGGGAATTTTTTGAGCTTTCCTCATGTCAGGCCACTTCGAAGGAATTTTGTGTTTTCCAGATGCTGCTTGTAATCTTGTCACCAGGAAGCTGAGATGGAGAGTATGCACAATTCTTTCCATCTTCCCTTTCAATTGTGGCCCAGGTGGGCCAGAGCTGTTGGGGGAGAAGGGAATTATTTTTGGAAGGTTTGTTCAAGAGTGGGGAAACCAACACAAGCCTCTTTTTCTTTAGAACCCAGACCAGAACCACTGAGGAATGTGGAACTTAGAAGAAATGCTTTGACCCTCTGGAGAAACGGCTTCCTTCTAAGGATGAAGAGTGCCAGAAAGGCAAACTTTAGTTTCCAGCACAGCTGTTTTGGAGAGCTGGCAAAGCTGCTCTGAAGGTGCTCTGTTTGTTCAGCATTGGAATAAAGCAGAGGGTCTCAGGAGTCTTCCCTGGAACAAGGTAGTTTATGTTGTTTTTTGGTTTTCATTTGCTGGGATATTTTTTAAAAGGTCTGTGATCTCTGGAGACCAGGTGCTTGAAATAAGTAAGTAAGTAAGTAAGTAAATAAAAAAGTGGCTTTGAGGAAGCCTGGCTTGGAAAAATTGTTTTGGTTTTTTATTTGACCAGAAACTCAGGGCAGGGACATGAGTTTGCAATTAAGTTTGCCATGTATTGCAGTCTATGCTGTTTAGCTTTGCCTCTTGCTCTGAAATCCAACTCAAGAAGGGCAAGATGTCTAAAAATGGTGCAGTGAGACCAGCTGGGTTATCTAAGGAGAGCAGCAGTGACATGCTGAGTTCCTGTATAAGGTCACACCACAGTTTGTTCTTTGTTGACCTCAGACTTTACTATCCAGCTCAGGGCATATGAAAACTGTAATGCAGCAGGGAAAGTTCCATAACCTTTGAAAGAATTGGAACAGAGCAAGTTTCCTCACTTCTGGAAAGTGTGGTGGAAATCAGCCGAGGTTGGCCTTGAGAGTACAGGAGTCCAAAGTTGCATCTTGGAGTATCAGCAATATCACCTGATGCTGCTGGACTGAACAGGAGACATCCTCCCTCTGCTCATGGGGAGACAAAGCTGTGGACTTGGTGTGACTGAGGGGTGAGGAACAGAGTGTTCCTGCTGGTGACTCGGAGGAGCTTTCCTTTCACTTACAGCAGAAAGACGCACATATATGTCTTGTTGCATTCATTTTTATCCACTGAGTCTTTGACAAATCTATCATGCTCTCATTTTTCTTGCAGAGATCTGTCAATTTTTTATGGTTGTAAAACTTAGTTGAAAAGACCCATGAAAGCCTCTGCCAATTTTAAAAGTTTCAGAGTTACAGAAAGAAAGATTTGACAGATCAATTTTTCTTTTCTTTTGAGAGTGGAATCAGGAGGGAAGAAGACAAGAAAATGTCTAGGTGGATGAGAAAAGTTAAGTTTCTCAAATCAAAAGACATTCTTCAGAAATGTTCCCAAAATTAAAACCTTAACAGACTTTGATCTGATGATTTGTGGAGGCAAGTGCTGCTCTAACTTTTCAGCCAGCCAATGTCATCAATAAGGTAATGAATTAAGGAAAACAAGATTTGTGGGATTAAGTAATTTATAAAAGATTGGGATTCTGTGCCATCACGTAATTCCCTCCTTATTCTCACATCACATAGGGCACATTGTAGCCTGATTGCAAATATCTAAGTGTAGCAAGTAGAAAATTTCAATAGTGTTTTCAAAATTCATTATAGCAGTCAAACCCATTGGTATAAACTCTGTTCTTTCTCATCAGTAGTGATGCTCCAGTCATTTCAGGGCAATAGTGGACATAAATATGGACAGGTGAAATCTGACACACACAGACTTCTTCAAAGTTTTGTCCAAAAGCTTTGAAGCTACCAAGGATCCTTGTTTAGTAATTACAATTTCCACATGCTGACAGCATTTGTGACAGTTTTCTAGAAACACCATAGTTAATTTTCTATGACAACCAATAGTCAGGATTAAATCAAAGTGCTTAGCAGATAGGCTTTGCAAGACAGCCCTTACTGTAAGGAGTAGATGGGTGCTGAGACATTAAAAAGAGAAAAAATAGTTATAGTGGGGAGGCTTATGTCTGCTCTGCTTGTCTGACCTGTTGTCCAGAGGTTTATGGATTTCTTTTCAGGGGTCAAGAAGAATAGCTTGGATAACATACTATTTATAAGTTGACTTACATTTACAGTATTGAAATATTGTGACATTTTAAGAGCCTTCCATCTGAGAAAAGATGGAAAATACTTATTTAGCTGTTCAACTGAACAAAGCAGTGGGGTCTTGCGGTTAGATGTGATTGCCTGGTAGGATATGGAAATTTCTTCCTCTCACAAGAGAGGGAGAGTGCCACACATCAGGTTGTTATATCCATGATGACTTTTTTATTTCCTGTGCTTTTCCTGCAGTGTCACATCTGGCACACGTTGCCTGGGCTGTTTGCACACACCAAACTTTTCTTGCTGCTGCATTCCCAGAGTGTGCAGGTTCTTATCTGTGAGGACTGGCAGTGCTTTTGCCTGCTATTGCTCAGCAGGGCAGAGAGAATTAGCTAGTGCCTCTTCCCTTCCAATTGTGACTGCCTAATGAGACTCAAAATATGATCAGCCACTCTGTAGATCGTGTTCAGTATTAAAAGCAAATCACTGACTGTAGGCAGGAGGTCATTCAGCATTGCCACTACCAGCTTTTGAAATTTCTGCATTAAAACCCAAGCCAAGCATTATAGGCACTGAACCATCTGCAGGCCTAAGTAGGCTTATTGTTGCTTAACTTCTTAGTGCAAATGAAGAGGTCTGTTATGTACTTCTGTCTGCTTTTGTGTGAGTCCTCTGCTGCTCTCACTGCTGTGTCAGAGTTGAATGAGATGCAAAGAGGTTTTTATTTTATTAAGTGTGTGTTGCTGCTCTCTTCTCCCTCGCAGCAACGTGATCTGACAATAAAAACGATGGCTCTTCATAAGAGAATGACAATAGTTTTCCAGAATAGCCTGTTGTCCCTGTAACCCTCCTCCCAGTGGTTCAGCTGTCTGTGATCCAAGATCCAGCAATGTTTGTGCAGCCACAGCTCAGACTTCTGAGAAACCTGCTGACCTGATGGCAACAGCTGGAAAAGACTACACAGAATAGAGCTGTGCAAAGAAACAAGGTGAAACTGCAGAGATAAGGTTGGTGAGAAGGGCATAATTGCCAGCTCAAGGATTCCAAAGGGAAAAAAACAAAAAACATGGAAAAATACACAGTTCTAAGAAGTAAACAAGAACTAAGATGGCTCTGCAGCACCAAGATTTAACCTGTCCCAAGGACAAATAGAGAAAGGCCTCCTCACGTGATCTTCCTGGCTGGCAAATGCTGTTTGGAGCAGTCATCTGGAGTCACCTCTGGAGCAGTGAATTTCTCAGGGATTGGATTGGTAGCTCATTATTCCTAGCAATTGTTTTTGTGTATTGTACAGTAGTGGTTTGTACTTTTACATGGTGTGTCCCCTGCTTCCCGAATCTCTTAGCGCCAGTTAGAAGTTGCCTAAAGTGACCCAGTATGAGTGTTATGTACCCAATAATTTGACTGCAGAGCAAACTGCATCAAATCATGCCTTTGGTTTATCTAAGCTGATTATCTCATGCCTCATATTTTTTTCTCCTTTTAAATTCTTACTTCTCCTTCAAGATGAGGCCAGGTGATTAAAAATAATCTTCAGACCTTTTGTACTTTGGAAGATCAGTGCATCACTGCTGACTTCTGCAGCTGTACTACCTCTTTGTAATCCAGGCCTGATTCTTGAGATGTGGCTTCATTTCTAAAGCATTAGTGAATGCAGGGAAAGTACAAGAGGGCCAGATGCTGTATTTGAAACTTTTCTGGCAGTGTCAGAACTGAGAAGTTGTTTTATAAACACTTAAATGAAATAGTTTTGTAGGTACAGGAGCTTGCATAAGGACAAGGGCTGCCTAATGCACGCAGTGTCCAAAAATACTCAAGGAAAGACCGGGTGAAACCTGAGACATTTTATTGAACAGTAAAATTATGAAGGCTTAAACAGAAGAGTGGAGTATTTTGTTCTTGATGTGGAGCAGCTCTAACCTGCTAGCTGTGGTATATAGTATGTGGTATATAGCTGTGGCTATATAGTGTATGAAGTGTAAAGTGCATTTCCGCCTCCAGCACTGACACACAAACCAGGTTTCCAACAATTTTCCAAAGTTGAATCTTGCCTGAGGTTTCTGTTTCTGTAACAGAGACTTCATCAGTTCAGCACTCACTACTGAGTCTGGTTGGATTGCTGAACTGAAGGTATTTCACTGCCAAAATCTTCCACTGATGGCATCTGGCATAGCTATGGAAGCTCACTGAAGGTGTGGTACACGATATATGTTATTAACCTAAACAAATTATAAGGGCTCTGGAGCTAAAGGATACCAAACTTCTTTTGCTCAAGGTCTGAAGTAAAACTGGGAGATACAGGCACAGCAGGCTGCCAGAGAGCATTTTGTCTCAGAAGGTTATCTGAGACAAGACTAAGTCCTTTCCAGACACAGACTCAATCAAGAAAAGTGTTATGTGTTGTCGCCTGAAAAAGCTGATTGCAAATACTAGAAGTTGCACATCCATATGAACATTACCAAAATTAAATATATTCTTCCTATTCATACACTTCTCTAGAAATTAATTTTCATTTGTAGGTCCTATATTTACTTCTTAATATTGAGGTCAGAGAGTGAGAATGTAACTCCTCATAAAATTTGATCTATTGTTTTCTAGCTGCATTTAGGTGCCAATTAACCTAAACATTTGAAACTGTCTAGACCAGATATCATTACCTGCAACTCAATGGCTGTTCTTTTAGCTGGACATAGCACAATTATCTTATTGCCTCTGCTAAATTGTGCCTTAATTTCTTGCATGTTTCTATTTCCAGAACTATTTCCCATGTATGAATTCCCATTCAAATTCCTCCCAAATTCTGCTTATTTTGATGGTATCATAGTTTGTCCATACAGAAAATATTATTTATGTATCAATTTTATTCTATATATATATAGCTATATAAATATATATAATATTTACATTATGTATACAAGTATACAGATATCTCTTACATATACATATAGATATCTATGAAGTATCTTCTGTTATGCTACTTCATCCACTCTGCTTTAACTCTACTATTGAACTTCTGCTGTGTTAATTTTCTGTAACTTTGAGTGTAATCTTTGAATTTCTAACGCTATAGAAAAACTCTGAACATTTCTGAAGCCAGATAAATTAGACTGGTTGTAGCAAAGGAGGTTTTACAATCTATTTGTGATGAGACATGTTCCAGCAGAGGTTAAACTGGGCTATAATGTGAGGAGGCAGAAAGCTGGCTTGTACCTTTAGGGACAGCTGGTGAATTCTGGCATGCCTGCTCATGCACTATTAGCACTATTTAAATATATAATGACATTAGATCCTGTTGCCCCTCTTTTAACCTTATCTTTGTTAAATGCTGCTTCAGAGAAGATCCTTCCCTTCCCCCAGTGTTATTATACAACAAATTTATTAAGATTTGAAGAAATACAGGAGAAAACACCTGGAGAGACAAGTCAGGGAGGAAATAGAGATTAATGGTAGGGTAATAAGGAAAAAGAGCTAATAAAAAAGAAATCAAAGGATGGAAGAATATTTATCACAGACATAAAGAACTGTGTTGTCAGTTGCCATGTTGCTTGTAAGTTGTGTTGAGAAACTGCAAAGCAATTGCAAGTAGGGAATATTGTGGCAGCATGAGAACCTGGAGAAGTGGAAAATGTCCTGTGTTTCCCTGTATTTACAGTATTAGCTCAATGCAGACCTTTTTCTGCCATTCTTTGCTATAATTGATGCCATTTTAATTACCTTGGGATCTTTAAATCCCGTCATCTTTTTACTCCATTAATACTGCTTAGCAATACAAAGGATTTTTGCAGCCTTCTTTGTAGTTCATCTGTTGCAACTCAAAGCACACCGAATTTCAAAGGCATATTGAAATTTGGACTTTTTGAGATAGTCTGTGGCAATAATGGGATGAAAAATCTCCATGGATGAGCAGCTGGTTCCAACTTCTGTTCCTTGACAGATGGACTTCTGGAGATTAAATAATCCAAGGAGCTGCCAGGGGAAGCTTGGGGGAGCACACACTCCTCCTGACAGACACTGGGAGTCCTGGGGCAGCAGGACTGGGTGGGGAGAGGCCCTGATCTGGGTGCCTGGAGCTCAAGGCTTGAAGCAGCCTGAGGCTCAAGCACATGAGCACCCCCAGGAGCACAGGATTCCCAGACAGTGCTTCCATCACTGCTGGGCACTCCAGCTATCCTGCCTCTGGCATGGGAGCCATCTCCACTACCCTCACAGGCTCAAAATAAATGGACTTGCTGCTTTAAAAACATCTAGGAGCTCTCACGTGCTGGAAGGCCCTTCTGAGGCCTTGTTTTATTAAGATCAATTGTGTGATATGTTGTAATTTAAAAGCACTATGTTGTTTGACAAAAGGGTTTTCTTTCCCCACAGTGCTGAATCAGCTCCTACTTGCAATGAGGAAAAAGTGGAATTTTAGCTGCTTCTGAGGGACAGAATAAGGCTAATGAAATCATGTCAGGTAAGAAAAACACACCAGCAACCTAAAAGTGCTTCTTGTTTCTTTAGCATTTATTTTGAAATGACCAAGTAATTCTGGCTGTAGAACCAACATGACACAGGGGATGCATGAGCTGTTTGTGGATTCTTGGCACTTTTATAAAATTTTATATTATAAAAGTTAAGCTTCTATATTATTAGAATGTGAAAGGGATACATCCAGGTAGGAGAGAGGAGGTTTCTATCAACTGTGAAAACTCTGTTATAAATACATCCTAAATTTCCTAACCTGAAAGGACCACATCACATAAATTGAAATTAACCTTGCATACAGAAATACACTTTTTTTAATGTTGCCCACAGCATTTAATATAATTACTTAGATAAGTAAACTGTAGATTGCAAGTGCAAATAGCTGTGTACATTTTCTCAAGCCCATTTTGGTTTTGGGAATGTAAAGAATTAGGAATTTAGAATGAATGAAATATGTACATGGTACTAAATTGGGATTTTTTCCATTTAAATTATCATATGAAAACCAGCCAAGAGAAGAGTGAAATTTTGGAATGCATTATTTTAAATTCGTTTAGGTGTATGCTCCTGGATACACTGCTGCATACTTTTGTACAGGTAGGAAAGAGAGAAAAATTCTTATATATGTGTGTGCATTGTTTGATAGCAGGAAATACCCTGTGTAGTCAAGAACCATGAAGAGGAAGGGATACAAGAATTGTTTTTGTTGCTAGAACTGATGTCTTGAACTTCAGATACAGGGCTGGAATTCCAAAATTTACAAACCTTTCTGAGTATCCGTACTAAGAGATTTTATCCATATTATCTCTGCTTTACAGAAATCTTTTAATTTCTGCTGCGCTTCTGTTTGGAAAAAAAAAAAAAAATTCTCAACCAAACACCAAACCAAGAATCAAGGAAAACTTCACAGTTTGACTCAGGCCCTGAAGGATTTTGTAAGAGACATGACTGCAGTATTTTGCTGGGAAAGATATGTAGGGATAGGGGTTTACAAAGACCCAGCTGTTTCTGTCTGGGAGTTTGTTTCCCCTGTAAGAATTTTGGCAGCCTGTGCGCTAAGCAGCCACATGCTGCCATCTACTGACAACAGGCCTCTGCAACAAATAGTGTCACAGAATTCCATAACTTCTTTAAATTCGTACACTGTAGGAGAAAACCCAGTAATTGAAATACAAAGTCGAACAAAACAAAAAGAAAATTGTTTGGAGTAAAAAAAAAAACTGTAATGAAAGTGGGTGAAACAAGTGCTATACATCACAATTCTACACAACTCCTCTATATGCTGGATGAAAAAGTTGTATTTCACATGAGAGTAAAAATATGGGAGAGAAGTAACAATTTTTTTACTAGTAAGTTTCTTGTCTTTCCCAATGCGCTGAAAACAAGAGAAATTTTCTACATTTCCCTCAAGGAAGCTACTTGAGATTGAGACAGTTCTACAATTGTGCAGCCAAAGGGGACAGTTGTGAGAATGTGTGCAGCGAACAGGACTTAGTGTGAAAGAGATTCAGGGGGAAAAATGACATTTGTAATTCCCTCTGAACGTTTTTAACTTCTCATACTTGGATGGGTAATGTGTCTTCCCACTTTTAACTCTCTCTTGGGACCAGGTCTGTAAGGAATGAGGGCTTGCATGTATGATGTGCAGTCAACACATCATCTAGGGAGAACATGAAAGCAACAAGCACTCTTCAGTGCTTTTAATGAATTGTTCTGAAAACTGTTTTTCAATGCATGACCTGTTTTGGTTTCCCAGGCTGCTGTACAAGATGCTAAGGCAGGGAGCAGGAGGGAAGATGCTGTGTTTCTATGAGAGTTTCCTGCTAATTTTTCCTAAATGTTTTGTATGTGATGAAGAAATAGATGCAGCTCTTCCTTCATTTCAATGAAAAAGGAACCTAAATAAAAATCCTGACAACTGGATGTTGACCAGAAAGTAAAATCATTCTGTTTATGATCACTCCTGCCATCTGCCATTAGAGCTGATGTAGTTGCATTTGCAGAAGAGGAATCCCTCTCCAAACTGGTGAATGTGAAACAAGCATTTTCCTAAAACAGCTTAAAATCTCTGTGTTCAGTTGAATATTTGTTGCCATGAAGGTCACTTTCTGTCCTGTTTCTTGTTTAGGATATATCCATTTTTGGAGTTTCCTATGCACATGTGAATGTATGTTTTTGAATGAATACATGCAATGCTGGCACAGATTCTCCTATAATTTGAAACAGTGAATTTATTTGGTAAAACTTATAATTCTGACCAGAGGAACACTGGCAAGCACTTTCATGAGCAACCTTCAGTGTTTTTTCCTTTTCTCAATCAGAATACCATTAGAAACACTAACTGTATTTTAGACAGCAGTAGATAATATCTGTGGTTGGATAGAGGAGTAAATTCTTTGATGCAGATAAAAGATTAGGAATAAGACTTGTAGGCTGACTTTCCTTTGATGTGTGTTGGCTCCCGATTAATTTTTTGGTGTTATTTTACCATGCCAATACCTGGATTTTGTGACACTTCTTTACAACTGGATGTTGGCAGTGTCCAGTATGAAGTCTGAGACCGGGGTGAAAGTTGGAGAATTGGAAACTGGACCTGCAAGTGCTCAAAGTTTGGTTGAGAAAAGGCAGAGGAGAAATAGGAACGGGGTCTGCCTCTCTGTGTTTGTAAATGCTGCCAGCAAGGTTTGTAACCTTTGTGTAACCAGAATTGTTTAATTCCTGACATTTCTGGCTGCCTGTAGACTGCCAAATCACAGCAGTGGTGTTGGTTATGGAAGGTTCCTCCCTTTTTGGTGACTTTCTCTTCCACCCTTGTTTAGCTAAAGGAGCACAACAATTCCTGAATGATATCCAGCTGCTTATCAAACTTTTCCATAGAAACTCAGCACTACTATGATGGACCAGTTATCCAAGGCTGTGTCCTGATTCAGTTTCAGGGTGGAATTGCACAGGATGTGTGGACTGGTCAGTAGGCAATCCTGGCTTCCATCCAAGTGGATGTCTATGTGTTTGTTTATATCTGTTTGGAGGTTAAAGAATTTGGCTCAGAGATGTCTGGATGGGGACAACCTGCTGCCTTCAGCAGAGATACCCTCACTGCTGTGACATAAAAAGACCAAGCAACCAACAAACCCTTTTGCTTGTCCACCACTTTGGCCTCTTGCTTTTCTTCCTGCTACAATCTGACTGTTGGTGTTCCCTGTATAAAGTTTATCAGTTTATTCTGACTTTCAGGGTGAGGGTGAGATCATATGAGTATCTTCCCTACTCTTTCTGGGTGAAGTCCAAAACTGGATGGCACCTGTTTTCGAGATCTGGATGGGCTGCAATCCAAGTTGATAGTTGATGGAAATGTCATGAACAGCTGATCTGGAAGCAAGGACTGTCAAAACACTCATGGCTTACAACCTTAAACCCATTTTTAGCACCAAACAAATAACATTCTGTTATACTGAGCAACAGCAAACCTCCTCTTTTCTCTCTGTGATTTTGTCTTGAAATTTTGTTCTGAACTGTATCAAATACTGCTACTTTGAAATGTCAAATGCATTCAAATGTCAAATACAGTCATAAGATTATGCCTTGATCTGAACCTGCCCTACACCTGAGCTCAGGTCTGATTCAGGGTATTTCTGATGAGCAAAAATAGGAGTTGGATTATGAAAAAAATACAAGCTTGTTTTAAATTGACCTCTAACTGAAGAGGATTCTGAAAGAAGTTAAACCCTATGCCATGATTTTTGTAAGCTGTGCTTACAAAAAAGGTACAGATCAGCCAGGTGGAAACATACAAGGTTTTACTGCTATGCCCAGCCCTAAATAATTCCAATATGACTTTGTTCTGTATTAGATCCTGTGCTTTCTCATGCTAAATATTTCCTCAGCTTTTATAGGTGGCATCATGGGAAATTAAAAAGTATGAGGCATACCATGATGGTGAAAATTTCATGGAAGTGTTGCTGTCTTGTCTGATTTTTATCAAACCCTTTGGATACTGGGCTGGTGGCTTCTCTGGTAACAAGGCAACTCCTTGTAGTGCTAATCAGGTTTTAAGCTGAGAGTTTGGTTAAATTTATGGGGCAGAGTATTTTATTGATAGAAGAGCTTGCCAGACCTCTTTGGCAATGCTCTCTTTTCACTTAAAGACCTTGGTGTAAATCTTTTTAATGCTTCAACTACAGAAAAAATCTGAAAGGATCTTTCCCCACTTCTTACCATTGCGCTATCATCTGTGTAAATCATCTTGCTTACTCATTCTCTTAGCTACTTTAGATTGTTAGTCTTAATGACAGGACTGCAGTAAAAGTGGGAGAAAAAGTATTTTAAACTGTCATTAGTCTATAAAACTTTGATCATTTATAGTAAGTGGGAATTCATCTTGGACTTTTAAGAGAACAGAGAGGTCAGTTAGAGCATCCCTACCCAGTTGTGCACCTGTGTAATGAAGAACACCTCAAGGGAAAAATAGAAGATGGAAATGTAATTATTAAATGTTCTAAGACTTGGATACAGCTAATTTTTAATTTACAATATATGATGCCAGAGTAAGAAAGAAAAGTTTTCCTCCTGGAACTTTTCCTGAGAATTGCATATTTAGAATTATTTTAGTGGCCCAAATTTTGCAGTAAATAATTTCAGAGTTATGATTGTTACCATTCAGTAGTTCCTGAAATGTAAATTCTGTGCTTATTGTAGTACTGCAAAAGGACTTTTTGTTTTATTTTCATTACTTACGTTTATGTTTAATATCTGTGACAATGTACGGGAAGCTCTTGCAGGGCGAATGTGGGTGCAGTGCAGAGAAATCTTACAATAGCATTAACATTTTTCTAGCTAAATCTTTAGAAAAGCTTTTAGTGAGACAGCAAGTCTTTCCTGGACCTTGTGCTGTATTGACATGAACTTCAACCACAGCCTCTGTGTTTGCCAAGCTTCACTGCTATTGATATGACCAGACCAAAGTATTCTAAAAAGAGATTTTTGCTGTAGTTTTAAAGATATATCATTTGACAGGTTAAGAGTTGGTCACTTGAAACGCCAATATTTTATACATGAATCTCTTTGAACTTTCAGATGAATTTTGGATTACCTGAAAACATTTAAGTACTGCTGAAGTGTGCAGGGCTCTCAATTAAAAGACTTTCAGAGTTCAAAGCACTGCATAAGTATTTAGGAACTTGTCTCTTAAAACTGAGAAGGCTGTATTGAGTTCTTTAATGAATATAAGTTGTTTTATGTGCTGAAGTATTGGGCTAGAAGTATGTGTGCATTCTGGTTGGTTTGTTGGTTTCTTTTTAGTACATATATTTTATAGCAAATCTGTAGACTGCTTCTTGCTATTCTGTCAAGCATTACTCCAGTTCACTCTGTGACTTTATCCCACTCTTTCCAAAATCCATTTAGACTATTTTCATTGTGATTAGCTTCAGCACAAAGAGATAATTGTCATAATCAGATAAAAATATGATTGTCCCTTTTAAATGAGTGGAATATATAAAATACACTATTATACCTGCTATAAAAGGTTGATTTTGGGTTGCTGCTGGACTTTGTGTAGCCACTATATTTGTGAAACAGTGCAGCATAAGACTCTAGTATTCTGTACTTTCATTTTGCTCTTCCTCTTACATAAAAATCAACAAGGTTTAACAGGAGTAACCATCCATGCAAAATGAAACAGCACATGGATGATCTTCCTCAAACACTCACACAACTTTTGGGCAAATGCAGTCATTGTTTTGAGCAGAACAGTACATGGTGTGCACTAGGCTGAAGAGCTTTGCCATGTTTAGTTTCCCTGATCATTAGTAGGAAGTCAGGTTGCACAAAAGAAGAGGTAAGCACTGGGTAAATACCCTTATGGAATCTCAACCTGGATTATGAATAATTATTTGAAGTATTAGAACTCAGTTGACAATATATGCATTTCAAAGGTCTTGTTGGTCTTCTTTCAAAGGTGCTTGTTTTATTTAGCAACCTCACAAATAGTTTTTTATTATTGATTTTGTTGTTGTGTTTTCCTACAAGGTTCACTAGCTGTACTGGATGTGTCCTTCATACAATTTCATTTTCTTTTATTGTCTCCCCTAGGACATCATTATCCTTTGAATAAGCACAGAAAACTGTGGTCTCTTTCTCCTCTTTAGATTTATTCCATACTCTTTATTTCTATTTGAATGACAAGATTGGTCAGGGAATTCAGAATCAAGACTTTGTTTCACATTCTTTTCTTTGTCCAGCTGTATTGGAACACATATTATCCTCAACTTTAATAAAGTGAGACAGGAATGCATCCTGACAAAACAGTAAGGCCACATGTGAGTGGCTGGAATGCATCAGATCACAAAATGGTGTGAAAATGTTCCTCAGCTTGAAAGAGATGGTTTGGAAAGGTTTGCAGTCAGAATTGCTCTGTGAGGAGGAAGGAAGTCAGAATTAGAATAAGGTATCCAAAAAGTAGGAAAAAACTCTTGAGATTTATTCTTCTTGTGGATCCCTTATCCTTTTCTGGCCTGTCTGTCTGTGTAGTCTGAATCCTACTTTGCATTTATTAAGAAAACTCTTTTAAATGAAGTTGTAATCCAGTGACATAAGCAATTTCACTTCAGTCATGGGAAACAGAACAAAAAAAAAAAGTCTTCTTTCAGCCTGTTTATCCTGAAGGGGTAGATGGTTTCTGCCATGGTTTCAGGAAAAAGAGATACTTGAATGGCACATTTACTACTGACCCTAAGATTTCAGTGAATTGAAAAAAAAGAAAGAAAGGAAATTAAAGCAGAAAAACCTTTAAATTAAAAAGCTGAGCAAGAAGAACTTTTCATCTTAATTTTATTTTTTCTCTAAAGCTTTGGCTGCTGGAAAGAGAAAAAAAAAAATTGTGTATTTCATCTGGAGTAGGAATGAAAGAAAAAAATTGTCAGACCTTTCCAAAAAAACCAAACCAAAAGCAAGCTGAAAGGCATTCTCTTGGTGCAGGATGTCAGGGATGAGCCTTCATTGCAAGGATGTAAACAATAATTTGCAGAGCTGCTTGAAACTGGTGCATCAAATAAAAGCAGAGTCTGTGCAGACTGTGCCATTGCAAAAGATCTTTTCTTTAGTTTTAATTTTTTTAAAATATAAACCAGGTTTACTCAGGTTTTATTGTGTGCTGCTAGTTCTGGTTTAAGCCATGAACTCTCACTCTACTGGAAGCATCAGAGAAAGGTTTAAGTGAGAAGCACTTTTAGCAAAACTATTGCTGTTCCTGTGCTTTGGTATGGTGTCAAACCCCTAATGTTTACTGCTTTGTTATGCATTTGTGTTTGAACGAGCAGCTTAGTGAGGCTCCATCTGCTCCCTTCTGGTGGAGCCCAGGAGGATGTGAAGGATTCGGTTTCAGTGTTTGAAGAGTAGTAGATGACTCCAGTGCTGTGGCCAGCACTGCCTTCCCTCAGCCCATAGCTCTGCAGATTAACTGGCATTAGTGCAAGCATTCACAGCTGCACATGGAATATTACAGAAAACACCAGGGCTCCAGCTTCCACTTGCATATGCTCATTTGCCTACAAATATGGGTAGAGTCTTGTTCTGGTTTTCTTTTTTCTCCTTTTTCTTTTTTTCCCCCCCTTTGTATTTTCTCTCTTGAGAAAATGTACAAGTTAAAGCTCTTCTGGTCATTGTACAGGACCATCCTTTTAATCTTCATTTATCTGCATTATATCAAACCTTTCAAGGTGTGTCCTAAAGACTTACAAACTACCAAGGTCGCACTTGTGAATTTGTAGTTTCCAAGTGACTCTGTTCAATCTTTTAAAACAAAGACAGTTGTATTTTCTCTTTTAAGCCTGAATTAGGTTTGTTAGAGAAATCATGCTATCAGACTTTATTAATGGTGACTGTTGGATGTGTTCAAATTGAGAACATCAAGCTTTACTTTCCCTTTGGGTTCAGTAATATCCATTCCTCAGTCTCATTGCAGTTCGATATCTTTACTCAGACCTTGAGTATGGTCATCTTGGTGATTATTCAGAGATTAACTTGGGTGCCTCAATCTAGAGCTATAAACTGATGCTTATCTCCTTGTTCTCTTACGTATTACTAAAGAATATTTCTATATTTTGCTGCAGACTCTCCTTCTGAGTAATTTTTTATAGTTTTCACCATTTTCTCTTGGATCACATTTGATCCTGAGAAGGAACTAGCTCTCTTTGCAGAAAGAAAGGGTTTTTTTTGTTTTTATTCCCCGTAGCCTCTGCATATTTATAACACCATTCTGGGGTGGGTTTAGCTCAGTGTGAGACTCTTTTTCTAGCAGCCTTTAATCTTTACTTGAAACAGAAGTGCCAAGTATATTTTGAATTTAAACCCCTTCTAAACCTAAAATATGTTTTTTGGCCCACTAATAGGTAGTAGTTTCAAAGGGTTAAGCTGCCTGGAAAATGTGACAAGATGTACTTATAAAACTAGGAATGAAACCAGCCTGTATAAATTCAGGTTTTTGATGTACATTTTAAATGTACCACATCATGCAATTTTAAATCAGTCTTCTATGCTGGCATCCAGAACTGGCGTAGATGACAGGCAGCTGCTGAGTCCAGCTCTTGTTTGTTCTCCAGCCTTTACAGAAATGTCATGGTTGGGCACACTGTTTGGTACATTTGAAAGAACTCTTCTTCCTCTCAAAGGAGGCATGAAGAATATCCCAAAACTAAGTGGGTTTTCCCACTTTGGACCAGATCTTGGCTTAAATGGTGCTGTGATACTGACCTGAGTCTTCAGCCAGTGTGAAACATCAGCTGGGTGTTGTGGCCTGCCTTGCACAAGCCCTGTCATGTTGGGGTGTCCTGGTTGCTACCAAGCCACTGATCCTCCACATGCTGCTTTCCTCCTGGCAGTTAATTGAGCTCTTCCTTGGTGAGGAGGGACACAGGCCTCTCCTCCCTCTGTGATCCTGAAGGAGAGGGCCACCAGCAGGGAATCAGCCTTGCTCCTAAGGCACTGTAGTAGTGCTGCCTTTGAGAGAGAAACAGGAATTGCACCAGCAGCTACCTAATTTCATCCTTTGGCTGGCTTGGCTTTGTCTGATAACACAAGGAGAGGCAGCAAACTGTAGTTTTGCGGCACGCTGGGACACAATCCAATTTTGGATGGATTCTGTGTACTGCTGCAGGGAGCTGTCGAATTGTTGTGCCATTGCTGGTTGTACTATTTTGCTTGAGGATGTGCTCAGATTCTGTCTAAACAATAATTAAATTTCATTTGCAGGGGATGGCTGAATGTGTGGAAAGAGAGATAAAACAATCAAGGACACAATTATTCACAAAATCAATAGAAATTCTAATAGTCTTATAAAGTACCACTTCATTTCTTTCATAAAGCTGCTGGATTGTTCATATTTCATATTTTTCTCCTGTGCAGGTCAATTAAATTTTAGGTAATTAAATACACTTTTTCACTCTTACTCGCCTTCAAAGGCTACTGTACATCACCAATTTATATAAACTACACTTGCACAGGCTATTTTTAACTTTCCATACTTGAACAAAGTGCCTGGCTGTTGACCTTTGCAGGGTCACACCTGTGCATATTACTGAATAATAGCCAATTTGTTGCTCTGTTCTGTGTTCTACATGTTTGATTAAACCTACAAGCTAACCTGAGTTAATTTTTTTGAAGACACAGAATTATTTTTGTTGGAAGATCAGGGAAGTTTGTGTTAATAAATCAGAAATTTTTGCTGTGACTCACAATTGCTGTGACTGACAATTTAAAGAGGAAATATAACTATTCTATTATTTTGTGACTTCTTAAACACTAAAGTTTATTTCAGAATTGCAGCAATGAAAATCTAAAACAGTGAAGTTCTTAATTTAAAAATATTAAATCTTGATAATTTCAGTGCAGTATAACAGATTGAATTTATCTTTATGCATGTACTAACAACACCTAATTATCAGATACCTGCTAATATTGTCTTCATCCACTGAAAAGGAATGTCAAAATGGATTATATAAGATATAAATATTTTCAGATCATCTATTCAACTATGAATTCATCTCTTTCCATAGGTCTACTTGCCAGATAGAAACAGGCCACAAAATAAAAGCATATAATTGAATTTCTGCATTTTTATTATACATCCAATTATAAAATGCAGAATGATACAAAGATTAACATACAGAAATATATATTTTTTCATGAGCTGTTAGGCATCAAGTTATTTAATGAAATGGTGGGGTATGAAGATGGGCAGAACACATAGTCCAACTAAGGCAATAGACTGCAGCACTGCTGTTACTGTCAGTCATGGGTTTAAAATACTCCTCGTCACAAGCCTTTCTGTCAGCAACCTTGAATTAAATTCCACAAAGCTCCTAATTAACACAGAAATGTACAGTAGCCTCCTGGAATTGGGGATTCATTCTGTATGAAGGACTTGCTAAATCTTGCGTTGATTTCATTTAGAGATGAGCACCTAAAGTAAGAGCTGCAAGTTATTGTGTGTATTATTGTTGCTCTTATTATGCTGCCTGCATTAAAATTATTTATTTTGGCGGTGTCAAAGCAAAACAAACAACAAGCCCTCACAAAACCGGATGATTTCTTTTTGCTAGAGTCCAAACAACAATCCAAGAGCCATCTGCAGAGGGCTCAGGCACCTCAGAATATTGAATGCTTCAATTTCCTCTCTGTTACTACATCACAGTGCTCAAGGCCACTTCAGGGCCTATTTGTCATGCTTGTGAGCACCTGAAATCTGATTTTTCTTACTCACCGTGCAGCCTCCACAAAAACCAATATAGAAAGATCCATAATGGGATTGGAAAGTTTAGTGAACACGACACTTAATCAGTGCCATGAAATTTGTTTTAGCTATACTTTCATATACAATCAGAACAAGAGGTACTATTTTAATTTTCCAAGGTGACACAGAGTTATTAGAAACCTATCCTTACATATTGAGGCAAAGTGGGATGTAGGTTTCATTTCCTCCTAAAGTGGGAGCATAATGGAGTACCAGTCCTGAGAAAAGATTGGGATTGGGACATTATCTGGTGTAATATTCCAATTCTTCTTGGCAGTTGACTGGACAGGGATTCACAAGGAAGCTCAAACCATGCACCATATGTCATCAAGTAGCCAAACAGAAGGGGTTTTTGTTATTTTCCTTGGTCAGCATGGAGATTTCCCTTTTCCTTCCAGGCTCCTGAGCTCTGCCTTTCCCTCCTAGGCCTGTGTGTGGCTCAGCTGCTCTGCTGACATTTGGTTGTGGAGCAGCAGTTGTGTGTTGGGGACCTGCTCAGCGGAAATTGCAGAATGTGCTGTTTTCAGCTAAGTTACTGAAATATGCCTTTCAATTCTACGTCTTGGGAGTGGAAAAAGGAACAAACACACTGAGCAGAGCATGTTCAGCAGGGGTGGAGAAGGATACTCTGTGTCTTTGTGGAAGTAAGCTGGTACCAAACACATATTCTCTGTTCATCACTTCTTAGCTGATGCCCACCTCTTCAAATAATTCTCCATTATTTTGATCATTTTCTCAATTTGGAATACCCAAAGATGGTTCTTCTGTTCCTACTCCTTTCCACACTGATCAGTTCTAGTGTGGTTCAGGTAATGGTTGATCTGGAAGTACATGCACAGAAAGGGGTTTGTGTGTGTGTAGATGATGATCTTTGTATGCATTGTGATTTTTATTCAGCACCTGAATCCTAGCAAATCTTTCCCCATAAAGCCTTAGTTTCATTTTCAAAGACCCAAATCTTGTTGAAAATCAGATGAGTTTGGATATTGAGAGGTAAGTTCCTGCAGTTCCCAACAATACAGTTTTAGAAGGTATTGTCTTTGCCTGTGGCAGAGTAAGGGCCTAGCAGAGCTGGCAAAAGGAACTAGAGCCTTACCCACCAGAACCAACAGTCTAATGCATTCTTTGAAACTGCTTCTGATATGGTTTAAGCTGTTTTCTCAGTCCAGGAGCAGTGGTACCTACAAGATTTGGTCTGTTTCTGCTGGTACAGACAAAAACTTTCAGCAGATGGAGGTGGTGAGCAACAAATCCTGAATAAGCGGTTCAGCAGTTTCCCAACCTTGTATTTTAACAGCTTTGATTTTCTGCATTACTTTGACTCTTAATCTTTCTTTTATTTTTTCTTTAATTTTTGGCATCTGTTAAACTACTTGTGAAAGAGAAGCAGATCTGGAGGGTAATGGAGTGAAATTATTAGCCTTTTAGAATCAGATGATAATTAAGCCAACATGAGAAGATCACTAACTATAAATAATGCCAGTGAAAATAAATTCACTAATTCTTATTTACATTATGGAGACTTTTGGACCCCTTTGCACTCTTTGAGGCCATAAGATCTCTAAAGTCCATAATGGAAATGAGAGTAGGACTTTTAAATAGTTTTAATTAAGCAGTTTAACCATCTTAATTAAAACATTTCAAGAACAGCAGTGTTTTCCTAACAGTAGTGGTATTTCAAGTAATTTTTCCTGTGTATTTCCCATCCTGGGGAAAGCTGGGCCAGTTGAGGAGAGGCAACAACACCAAGATGGCAGAGAGAAACGTTTTCTGAAGAGAGGAGGATCTGCTCATTTGCAATACGTTGGTGACAGCTGCCATGTGCCAAAGGATTGTCTGGTGTGATGGAGGACACGGCAATGTGGCGGCATTTGCTGGAATGCAGAGGCTCCCCATAATGTACATTTTGTTTCTGCTCCATCTCATTGCAGAGGCTAAAATAAGCACTAACGTGTTTTATGTAGCAGAAAAGTGGTCTTTGATTTTCCCCCTGCCTCTGGCTGGTTTCAGCTCTGTTTTGTTTTGCAGGGATGTTGTGGGTTGCTGCTGTTGGCCGTTTCTCTTTGGGTCTGTCTTGCTGGCCACTGCTCGTGCTTCAGTGGGCCTGACCTATGCTTGGCTGCTCCAGGGTTGGTGTTTTACACTGCTGTAGATACTGAGAGTTCCAGAGACTGCCTCTTACATCAGCCAGAAACTCTCCCTTACGCTGTTATCTTTCACAGCACCTGTTATTAAAGCCTGTCTTTTCCGCTCAGGTTTTCTTTGAGCAGTGTGGTAAATAAAAATAATCGGTTGCAGTGGTAACAAAACAGCACACAGTAGGACCTTGCTCCCTGCAGCCTGGTGCCTTTGTTATACCTCTTACCATGATGCTAAAATTTCTATTGTGCATTTCTGATACTCTAATTGTTGTATAAGCACGTATTTAGCATATCATCAGGCTCCAATCGCTACCAGCACCACAGGTTCTTTAAATGTTACCCTTGAAAACTTCAGGGTCTCATAACTACTTTTTATGCTGCTACTGGTGTCTGTGAGAGACATTTATTAGTTAACAAGAAACAGATATACTCTTTCACTGTTACCTAGTTTGGCATGCACAATCTCAAGTCCCTCTCCATAATTTCATTTGCACAGACACAGTAGTTAAGACTATGTACTTCTCTACTTGTAATCTTCTTCTAAGTTACAACTTTTAGCAGATTTTCCACCCAGCCAGATGTTTCAGACCAAATTCAGGGAAATTCTAATAATCATAGAAAATATTGCCAAAAGGGATCTTGGTGAAATTTGCTTTACTTGCAAAGGCTTGTCATGTCTGTGATATGCAATGCCTCAAAAATAATTTTCTGCTTGTCATTTTCCATCAAATGTTTGTGTGGTGCATTATTCCTGCCAGGTGTGGCACTACCAACATTTCTACACTGAAACACATCGTTTTAAGAACATTTCTTATTTTATTTTTCTATGAGTTAATCCCTGATTCTAATTGGCCCTCCAAAGTTGTCATCTGTTAATTTAATCACCATGCAAACAAATAATTAAAAACTCTTTATTATTTCAGACCTGAGAGATCCTTCTGATAGAAACAGACCCCTGCCTCTGACTGTTTCTGTTTTTGGAGATCCCCTTTATAGGCCTGTTGAGTTCCTACTTTCTCCAGGAATCTTTTTTGCTCCCCTCTTGATATGCATAGCTGGATGGCCCTCATCTCGTCTGGTATAACAGATCCTGGCACTGACCAAAAGTATGGGGTTTTCCTGTGAAGTCCTTGCATTTTTCTTTTTATTCTATTCTACAAACTTTCTTTCCAGAGAGCCCTAAGCTCGTAATTTCATAAAATCATGGGAAAAATTAGATTGAAAAGGACCTTTTGAGTTATTTGTTAGATCTTCCATTTTCAAAGCAAGGCTGACTTCAAAGTTAGACCCAACTGGGCACCGGCTCTGTTAAGTTCTGAGGCTCTCCAAGGAGGAGGCTTTCACAGCCTCCCTGGATGACCTGTTCCAGTGCTGAACTGTGCTTGTGGTGAGAAGCTTTCTTCCTTAAGTAAAAGAAAATAAAGACTCAGCTATTGCAACTTGTGATTTTTGTTGCTTGTGCTTTCATTGTGGGTCCCTTCTACCATCCCGTGCAGCTGTTGTGAGACTGCTCTTGGACTTCTACCTTCTTGGCTTTCTTGTCTGAATTTTAACCACCTCTCTTCTCACAGCCTGTCCTGGGTGTCCTGTGTTCCAACCCTCTTACTGTCCCAGTGCCTCTCTGCAGTGATTAGTGTTGCTATAGTCACCTTGTTTCTAATAGAAAGGATTAATTTGAAACTATAGAGAGAAATGATTCTCCTGCCCTTTTTTTTTTTACTGTTTGGTAAAGATGTTATTATCCTTCTCTCATCCTACATCTTTTCACCTGATATAGAGTTGGTATTTTAGATTAAAATGAGCTCTGAGAGTTCATGTTTTCTCTTCTTATTTGTTTGGAGTCTTCACTTCATTTTGCTGCTTTTCACGCCAAAGATGTTATTTCCCTAGGAAAACTGAGATTCATGGCTCCTTTTCAGGATAGAGCACAGCTGTCTGATCTTATCTGGGCCTAACAGATGCCTACCCTTCCCACCAAGCTCCACTGTCTTATTGAAAGAATGACCTGTTTCTGCAATCTTTGCATTTAAAAATGATCTGCATATATATGCTTAGAAAGTAGGGCTTATTTTAATAATGTGAAGGAAATACAATAAGATATATACCATAACAAGTAGAATTACTTTTATCACTTCCTTGTTCCATCACCCATTTCAGTGTAATTGTCTTATTTGTATTGGCTTCTCCTTTGGAAGAACACATAGCAATTTCCAAATGTTTAATTAAAACCTCACAACCCTACTGTGATGTGAAAGTAGTAAATGAAAGAGAGGAGATAAGGCCTTTCTAAAGCAACTTTTGTCTTAAGTATTCACTAAAATACTTAAGTATTTTGTTACATTTTATCTGTCACCTAAACAGGGATCACTTTCTTTGGTGCACCACAGTTTACTTGTATCAAGGTGTCAAATCCTTGCAAAGAGGGAGATTTCTTGGCATCAGGTGGAACATCCTTCATGGCAGGTTACTGGTTACTCTTCTTTATTCATCCATGCCTTCTCTTTCTCCTTCCTTTTCTGAGGAAGCTTGTGTTCCTTACTGTAAAGCATCAAAAGTGGGATGAATCTTCAAGGTTTCTAAGACTTTGTATTATGTTGAAACAGCTAAAGGATTTCACTTGAAATAAGAACCTGGGCTCCCTGCATATGAATGTATATTCAAATTTTGAGAAGTTTTTTTGAAGAAATACATCCAGAGCAGCCAGTTTAGTTCTTCTCACTATCAAGAAATGGCTTTTTCCCTGCCAAGCTTTCATGAAACTCTATGGTATTTTTAATCCCAGTAATAATTTTCTTTTCTTCACTCACAGTCCTCATTTTGATTCATTAGAAACATTTTTCTTCAACCTTCAAAGGATTCCTGGTGTAAGGGATCTCACAGATCTCTTGCCTTTGTAGCATGCTGTCTATTTTAGCTAATTTTATGTAAATTCTTTCTCCTCACCTTGAATCCAGTAGCTCTTACTATTAACCAAGACATCATTCTCTCTTTCAAAGGTATTATTTAGGCAGTCACTTTAGGTTTTACATAAATTTTGGTGATATTCTCTCAGTGTGGTGTCAACAATCTCACAGTGTAACATGCCAAAGCACAGAAGCATGGCACTGCTCACACTCTGGGCTCTTTTGCTTGTCTGCCCTGATGAACTTCCACTGATGGATCAACCTCTTCCTTTGTTCTCCCACCATTCTGCTCCATCCTTTCCCTCCCTCCATCTCCTCCTAAAATCTTGGAGAAATAGATTCGAAATCTTGGAGAGATAGATTCGAAATCTTGGAGAGATAGATTCGAAAAAGGTAAACAAAAATATTAAATACTTGTATCTTGAGAGGGCTGTAGAAGAGAACTTCCATCTTGGTCTTTGCAGTTTATTGTTTAAATTAGTAACAAAAATACTGTTAATTTTAGCAAATATAATCACATTTTGCAAACAAATACGTATTTTTGTAAAGAAGCAGGTTTTCCATGAAAGGAAACTTTTCTTTTGTAGAACAGAAGTGAAAAGAGAAGCTAACATATGAAACTATTTTGACTATTTATGATTAAACCAAGAACTATGTTCAAATACTTCTTTAAACTTAACCAGTAAAATCAAACAACATGATTTATTCACTTTGCTTGGTGCTTTGTTTTTATACAGTGATGTAGCAGGCTAAGTACAATGATTTATACAAAGTACTATGCTTGGATTATTTTAACAATAATTTAATAGGATCTGAGACCAAATGGAGTATATCTCACTGTTTCTGCTTTATTCATGCATCATGTAAATTGAATAGCCAAGTGCTTACAGGAAAACAAAGCTGGGATTGACATCAGGCATGCCTCTGTTCATACATACAGAACAGAAGGCACTCACAAATAACTCAAACACCAAATACCTGCAGAACAAGAGGCTGTTTGGCACCTCTGGAAACACTCATGTCATTCCAGTGCCTCACCATCAAGTAAGGTACTTGCTCTCAGACACCCTCAAGATTTTGACTTGTAGATTTGTGCATGCCATGAACAACTCTGCTCCATGATTAAAAAAATAGGACTGATAAGACACACAAGCTCATACAGTAAAAAATTAGTAAAATACCTAATGATGATGAGCTCTTTATATGTGCAATCTGAGCCCTCAATTCATCTGTGTCTCCAGAAATTAAATTCCTTTTCCCTTGATTTATAGAAAACCTATTACAGAGTAACAGCTCAATCCTGGGGGTTTTTTTGTTGTTTTTGTGTTTTTTTGTTTGTTTGGGGTTTTTTTTTTTGTTTGTTTGTTTGTTTGTTTCCTCATGGGGTTAGGGAAGTTTTACATTACAAATAAATTTCAGCAAAGTAAAGCATTTGTCCCCAATTTTCCTAATTTAAATAAATAGAATTACACATATATAAATGTTCCTCAGAGAAATCATTGTTATAATTGCTTTGGATAGACATTATCTGTCTATACCATAAATATCTGAGCCACAGAGCTCTGGGGTCTAATTTCTACCACAATCAATCAGTGTTACTGAAATTCCTGTATTATGTAGTAATTGAAACCCTGAGAAAATCTTCAAGCCCAGTTGAATTCAACAGTGTATCCTGAGTGAAGAGAGAAGAATTTAGTGTTACTCTGAGCCACATTAAACAGGAGTGAAGGCTAAGTTGTTAGGGCCTGCTGCTGCTTTTGTCATTGAAAAATGACAAAACCTTTACAAAACTAGGGAGATAAAATCCCATTTAAAGGGACAACACCAAATTCCTATAGGATTGTAGAAATTACTCATGACAGTTTCAAGTTATGAGATTTCAGGTCATACTTTGGTACAAAAGTGGACCTCACATTTTACACTCATTTCCATTAATAACTAAGTATAAAGATATCTTACTGAATCCAAATATGCTTCATTTGCCAAGAGCTACACTAAAAACTCTTAAAACTGCAATAAAATTTTGAAATTTTGAGCATTTTGAAAACCTGAAATAAATAATTTTATTGTCTTTCTTACAAATTTCAAAATTCAGAGCATAGTAAATGCAAATTTTTCCTAAAATTGTTTGAAACTGCATTATGTTTTGCCATTTTAGGGTATCATATGAAATGATACAGCGAAATAAATAAATTAGTGTTAAGTGTCTATAAAGAGGTCAGATGCTTTGGTTTGATGTATTCATAAGAATGTAGGGCCTAACTGTTAGGTCAGCTTTAATTGTAGAGCAAAAAACTTTTTAAAAGACAATTTTTTTTTTTCAAATAGATTTAAAGAAATCCAGGGGATATGTTTGTAGAACTCTATACCCACACACAGAGGTCAACACAAAAATTAAAAACCACTTTGTACAAAGCTGTAAAGAGTTCCAGCTTCACAAATCAGTGCCAAAGCAAAGAAACACCATGATCTGGCAGCAATTGAAAATTCCCCATTAAAAATAAGATTAATGATAGAAACCTTCTAAAAACAACAACAACAAAAAAACCACCCTCCTCTCAATCCAGGAAAATATAGCCTGTAGCTTTTAATAACAGAAGAGGCTGATGGGATGTGGAATCACTGGGACTTTGCTTGGGCATTTTTCTTTGTTAGAATTCAAAGGAAGAGCCCATTGCATTTCCGTAGGTGCAGCAGATTTTTCCTCATTGTGCTACAGAAAAAGTGGCTCTGTGTGTTGGGCAGGGAAGAAGGGAAACTAAAAAGGTGAAGTTGTATAGCAGTACACCACCTTGCTCTTGCCAAGTCCTTCATAATGACTGCCAGGATTGGCTTTGCACTTATGTGGGGCGAGAAGAGAAAACTGTTCAGAAAAGAAAGTGAACAACGCAGTGCTGGTTCTTCAGCCCTCACCTTTGGCCAGAGCAGCAAGGTTGGCCAGGAGCACTGCACAGATGGCATCAGGGGAGAAAAAGGGGGACAAGTTTTCCTTGCTTCTTGGAGTGGTACAGTTACCAAGCTCTTAAAGAGTACAGAGTGCCTCCCAAAGTAACAAGTAAAGATTAATTAAAGCCTAATTAAATATATTATAAATAGCTATAAAAATCGTTGCAAAATTAACCTTTCTCTGTGTTTCTTAAAATCCAGCATTGCTGAGGTTTAAGATTTTAGCCTGCTGCTTCACTAATGTCCAAATCTGAAAACAGAAAATGCTTATTTGCCTTTTAGAGTTACTTCTGGAAAAAAAAATACAAATTAGTAAACTGAGGGGAGATAAACAACGTCAGTGATGTACAGAGCACAATTATGGAACGACCTGGGCCATGGGTAAAAGCCCTTGGGAAACCCTCAGTGCCAGACAGATTTCGGAGTATCCCGTGCTATTTAAAGGACTGGCACGACTCGCACTGTTAATCAGAAAAGAGCATCGCTTACACTGCACTTCTCCCCTTTCCTCTCCTGTGCCGGCTGCTCCCGTGCTGCTGTGCTGCTGCGCCTGTGCACGGCCAACGGTGCTGCTTTCACTGGAAGTTTTCCGACTTTCTGTGAACACCTCAAAATAATCTTCCAGCATCGCTGAGACCTCTCAAGCATGTCAGCTGTCGGCATCAGCCCTGTCCCCAAGGACTGGCGTGCAGCTGGAGGAGTGGGCGGCAGCGCTGCGTGCAGCCCGGGCTGGGCTGGAGGCGGAGGGCACGGCGTGTTCATGACAGCTTCCCCTGACAGGGGACACTGTGTGTTTGGAAGTTCAAGTTTCATCATGCGACACAGGTTTAGGAGGCATCAGGATCAGGGCTTGGCCGCTGAGGTTTAACATTTCTCGCGCTAAAATAGCTGCCGCACCAGGTGCAACTGTCTCAACAGAGGCAGTGAATTTCATTTGCGAAACACCCTGAAAAACCCCCTCACAATACAAAACAAAGTGCATAGGCTTAAAATGTAACACTTTTAGGACTGTCCTATCTAAATGTAAACATGCAGCACGAGTGAGGCTTTGTTACCCAGAGCAGTGGTACAGTCAGAGCAGGAGCGGTGCGAGACCCTCAGCCTGTTCAGAGTCCGCTTACGGCTGGACCAGGTGATGGTTTCTCTCTTTCTCGGTGCTGTTCGATGGATAGAAACACAGGTTAGGCGGCACCAAGGACAGCACCGAACCCTTGGCCGGTTCAGCCCCAAACCTGCGGGGGATACCAATACCCACCCTCCCCAGCAGAGAGCTCCGAGAGCGCCGTCCGGAAGGCGGCCCTTACCCGCTGCCGCTGGTCGCTGAGGCAGAAGGTGCAGATGGACCGAGGCGCGGAGGCACCCGGTGGCGAGCAGGGCTGCGAGCAGGGCTGCGAACCGGGCTGAGGGCAGGGCTGCGAACCGGGCTGCGGGCAGGGCTGAGTACAGGGCTGCGAACCGGGCTGCGGGCAGGGCTGCGAACCGGGCTGAGTACAGGGCTGCGAGCAGGGCTGCGAACCGGGCTGAGTACGGGGCTGCGAGCAGGGCTGCGAACCGGGCTGCGGGCAGGGCTGCTCGGCGGCCGCCGCCTCGTCCTGCCGGCGCTGCTGCAGCAGCAGCACGTTGGCCAGGTGCGAGATGTAGCTGGCGGCCAGGCGCAGCTTCTCCACCTTGGAGAGGCGGCGGTCGGCCGGGCGGGTGGGGATGAGCCTGCGGAGGGCGCCGAAGGCCGTGTTGACGCTGTGCGTGCGGTCCCGCTCCCTGGCGTTGGCCGCCGCCCGCCGCCCGCCGCCGCCCCGCGCCCGCCGCCGCCGCCGCCGGAGCGGG